>OX438633.1:14920661-14933161 GCA_949316285.1 Eupithecia subumbrata
TTGGTCACTGTGGTTATCCACTTGCTGTTGGTCTACCAGACTTTCGAACTTAAGATGTTCGTACTCTGCTGGATGCCACGTCTCATTATACGGTACTAACTGTTCGACCTCTCTATCTCCTAGTACCGCCTGGGGCACCCCCCTCTTGGCCTCATACAGGGCTAGTGCCTCT
This sequence comes from Eupithecia subumbrata, assembly GCA_949316285.1. Classification (NCBI taxonomy): domain Eukaryota; kingdom Metazoa; phylum Arthropoda; class Insecta; order Lepidoptera; family Geometridae; genus Eupithecia; species Eupithecia subumbrata. Next base: position 14,920,834 of record OX438633.1, read on the forward strand.
TGTATGCGAAGGTCGAGTGGAAGTATCCCAGACAGGACCAGTGCTGAGTTTAGAGAGGCGGTGCGGTATGCTCGACTTAGTTTTTGGGCAAAACCACGCTGGACCACATTGAGCTGCTTTTGGATTCCAAGTTTTTTGGCAGCGGACCCCCATGCGCCGGCAGCATATAAGATCACGGGTTCTACTGTCGCGGTATATATTACTCTAATGACTTCAGGGTGGAGACCCCAACTGATTTTAGCGGCTCTGGAAAGTTGTTTGTATATATTTAGGGCTTTTTTGCATACGTTAGTCACGTGGTTGTTGAAGGTTAGTTTATCGTCTATGATCAGCCCTAATATTTTTACCTGCCTTGACATGCAAACGTCAACCCCGCCCATGCTCAGCAGTGGTGTGTCGTATTTTAATTTGCGCGTAACGACCATCGCATTTGTTTTATGCGGTGCAAATTTTAGTTTGTTCTTGACACCCCACTGCTGAACATATGCGAGGGCGTCGTTTGCACGTCGTTGTACTTCCAGCGCTGTGTCTCCGTCGAAGACCAACACGACGTCGTCCGCAAAGGCCTGACAATAATCTCCACGCTGTTCCAATCCCTTAAGGAGTGGGTCCAGGAGAAGATTCCATAGAATCGGACCTCCGATCGAGCCTTGGACACACCCCTTATTAGTGTTCTTTTCGTGTTCCTCTCCGGCGTATCGAACTCTTTCTCTTCTATCCTCGAGATAGCTGTCGAGAACTCTCCGTAGGTTCATCGGACAATTTTCCTCAGCCAGTCTGATTCGGATTGCTGGCCACCATGCACTGTCAAAAGCTCCCTCTATGTCCAGGGATACCAGTGTGGTGAGTTTCTTCTGGTCTAGTTTGGTTCGGATGTAGTTTACTAGATCATAGAGGGAGTCTTCCGTGCTTCTTCGGGGCATAAATCCATATTGGCGAGTACTTATTCGGGGGATAAGATGCCATTTGATACGTCCAACAAGCATTTTCTCATAAATCTTCCCCAAAACTGGAAGCAGGCCTATCGGTCTATAGGACTTTGGTGCTGTATAGTCCTCTTTACCTGGTTTTCGTAGCGCTACAACCGTTGCTATTTTCCATATCGTGGGGAAGTGTTGGAGTTCTAGGCACTTGTTAATAAGTGAGAGGAATAGCTCCGGTTCTTGAAGGATGGCGTGCTTACATATATCAGCTGTGAAACCGTCAGCTCCCGGTGCCTTTTTTGGATTGAAGGTGTCGAGGGTAAATCTGAGTTCCTCCATTGTAAACGCTGGGTCATGTTTTCCATCATGGCCTCGGTCGTTTACTCGGGCTGCCAGCTCTCTGGTTCTCCGATGGTCCTCGTTATCGTCCTCCTCCGAATCCTCCGGGTAAAATGTTTCTGCCAACAGCTTCGCAGAATCCTTCGGATTGATCTCAGCTCCTGCTTTGACCAGTGGTAAGTCCTCTTGTCTTTTTGAAGTGCGTCCTATGACCCTGTAAATCCCCTCCCATAGGCCTTCCTTGTCTTGTTTCCCGCAAAACTCCTTCCAACTAGCAATCTGTGCTTTCTTCGCTTCACTCTCATATTTCTCTTTTGCTTGCAGGTACTCTTCGACGACTTTTGCTCTTCGGACTGGCGCTGCACATCGAACTCTGCGCTTTCTGGTGACGACTTCTCTCTTCAGCTTCGCGATTTCTTCGGACCACCACGGCAAGGTAAGTCTTTCATTTATACTCTTCTTTGGTATAGTTTGTGTGCATGTTAGTGTTATTACGTTTGTGTATGTCTCTACTTTTTTATCTATATCTACTTTGTTATTAATTTTATCTATTTCTGTTTTGTTAAGTTTATTTTCTATTGTTAATTGGGCCAGTTTCTCATGAAACTGGCTCCAATTTGCTTTTTTGGTGTTGTATAGCCTGGTAGTTCTCTTAATATTTGTTCCTAACGCTTTTCTTAGTCTAATTTTGAAAGTTATGCCGTTGTGGTCGGAGCTTGTGATGTTATCTTTTACCTCCCAGTCCTCTACCAGGTCCAGCATGTCCTGTGAGCATGCTGTAATGTCGATGTGGCTGGCGTAAGTCTTCCCACCCCTGATGGTGTCAAAGGTAGGGGTGTCTCCGTCATTGAGTACCTGCAAGCGCATTTCTTCGAGTGCTCCCGACATGTCTTCACCCCTGTGGTCCACAGTTTGGCTTCCCCACCACGTGCTTTTTGCATTTGAGTCACCTCCTATCAGGATTCTCCTGGGTCCAGTTTCTTCTTCTATTTTCTTGAGCTGCTCCAGGTACGGTTCTATGGGCTGGTCTGGTTCGAAGTAGAAGGAGACTACTGTGATCCTCCAGGTGCTTGTTTGGATCCTCACCACAACGATGTTGTTTGTGGTGAGTTTTGGACATTGTATGACGTCCAGGTCGTTATCAAAGACAGCAATTGCCGCTTTGACTGGAGTGTCTCCTTGGTTAGCACTCTGGAAGATTCTGGCTCCTTTGTAGGACTTCATCGTCTTTGCTCCGCCCACATACGGTTCCTGGAGCAGCGCCAGAGCTGCGTTTCTTCTTCCGGCTTCGAGCATGAGTTCGTTAGTTGCAAGTTCCTTCCTCTGGAGGTTGGCTTGGATCATCAAGTAAGACTTCCCAGTGGCTGGGGTGCATCTGTCGGTTGTTGTGTTGCAGCCTCTGTCGTCTTTAACAATAGGCAACGGTTGCCCGTGCTAGCGCATCCCATCTCCTCCTTACTGCACACTCCTGGCTGAATGCGTTGTGTTCTTGTGCATCGAGATTGGCGTGCTTGCAGTTACAGCAGGAGGGAGCTGCTCCAGTGAGCCAGTCCGGACAATCGGCCTTCATGTGTGGGCCCCCGCAGTGGCTGCATTTTTCCACTGTCTCTTTACAGAAACGCCTGCCATGGCTATACCCCAGGCACAGTGAACATTGCACTAGTGGAGACTGGTCAAAAACCTTTATCCTTTGCAGGTCTATGCGTACTTCACCTGCATTCATCATGTGATTCCACATTCCAGGAGACACTCTGAGGACGATATGGCACGTGTGTGGGTTTCTCGTCTTTTTCCTATAGCGCACCTCTGCTCTATAATCCTCGTTCTTGAGATCATGGAAAATGCTTCCATTCTGAACTTTAAGGGCGTTGAGGACGTCTTCGTCCTTGTTATATTGCAGGACGTCCTTAAGAATTAGAAGAGGGTCTTTATTTTTGACGTCCTGTACGTTGAGGTACGATTCTGCTTTCTTCAGCCTCTCCTTGACCTTCTGTCTCTCTTCCTCAGTTCTACAGCCCACAATAACTTTCCTATCCTTTGCTTTTCTTACCCTATCCACTTGAATTCCTCCTTCCCTAGCATTCACTGCTTCCCTTATTCGGCTTAGGACCTCTTCCCCCGTTTCATTTTCGTCCTTGGAGGAGATTACTACGGAGTGTAATGCGGTTTTCCCAGGGAGCTGCCTCCTGGGTTGAGCGGCCGCAGCATTCGCATATGTCATTCTCTCCTGGTTGTTTTCGATCGTTTCTTTTAGTCTCTCCATCTTGGTGCTATTTTCTTCTAATAACTTCGCGTGTTCTTCCAGTTTTTTAATCAATTCGCTTTCCACTATCCTTTTTCCTTCTTGTGGTTCTTTTGTCCCTTCTTGGGTTCTCTTCTGAATCTTGTCCTGTCCTTTTATACTATCAGTCTCTTTCACTAACTGGAACAGCCTATCGATTGCCTGTAAGACCTCGGTTTTAATTTCAGTCTTGGTGTTCCTTGATTTCTCCAGGCTGCTTTTTGCTTTGACTACGCACGCTCTAGCCTCCGTGAGTCGGTCAATATATTTTGACGGTGAGCTAGTCGCTGCCCCTATTGATAGCTTTTGTGTCACCGTCGGGATCGTTGTTTTTACCTTTTGGGGCTCAGATTCTTGAGTTTTCACAGGAGGGGTTGCGGGTTTGGTCTTTGGTTCCGCTTTTCCAGCCTCCCACTCGCCAATGCTACGTCTCACATTTGGGTTTGGGGTCGCCTCCGGTGTCCTAGAAGGCCCTGCCTTCTCTGTCTGGACTGGAGGTTTCAGGTTTTCCGTGTCACGAGGGACACTCGTCCTTTTAGCTGGAGTGCGAATGCCGAAGCCCATATTTGCGGGGGTCGATGTCTCGCGTAAAATAAAATAAATAAGAATTCAAAGAGTAAGTTTACAAGATAATGTAAAATCGTCAGTTTAGTTAAGTTTGTATAAGTTTTAAATAATTTTAAATAATTTTAAGTCAACTAGGCTATTTCCTACACTAATTATTCTATTTTATGCTTTCAGATGGTGTCTCCAGGTCCTGTCGGGTCAACGCGCGCGGAGGGTCGGCGGGTAAAGAACTTCTGGTAAGTCGTACTTTAAGTTTTAAGTTAGGCGTTTGTGCACTAGTGTTTAGAACTCTACCCAGTGATAACAACACAAAACTACAGAGCTGCGTGGTTTGAGAACGCAATACAGGTGAAAATAATAAAAAAGTAGTAAATTTATGAAGCCGCACAGTCCCGAAACCCGAAAAACGACAAAATGGCCTACAAGGCAGCAATCCTGAGTGTAGCGAGGACTGAGAATACTCTTGGGGCTGTAGAGAGGCCGGCAAGAGTTATCCGAGCCTAAGATTGGGATGAAAACTTACTAACAAAATCTTCACTACCACTTGTAGTTGGGTCCGTTAAATATAAGTGCTATTATTAAGGACTCTATCTAGAGTCCGTCTCAACAAGGTGGCAGAACCTTTGTCGTACAGCTTAATAATAGAAGAGTAAAACTTAAAAAAATAAAATTGTCAATTTTAAAAATAAATGTATGTTCGACTCTACTATAGAGTCGGTCTCTACAATTCAGAGGGTGGTCTTTCTGGTCTTCTAGAGTAAGCAGAAAACCGCATCAATTTTAAGATAGTAGTTCCGGAGATACAGGCAAAACAAAAGCTAATATAAAAATTTGGGGGGGGGGGTTTTAAGATACTAAAATTTGCAAAATATAAATCGAAAGTTTTCAATATATTTAATTACTATTAAATATATTGGCCGTCGTTAGAATTTGGCTATCTCGCTCCGTTTCTGAGATATTCGCAATAAAAGATTTTAAAAATTTTCAATATGAGTTAAGGGGGATTTAGAGTGGGGGATTAAAATTTTTAAAAATATGGAAGTATGTAAATAAATTAAGAAAATAGATTTTTATATAAAATTTTTAATTTCTCAACGCCAATTGTATATCGATGGTTTTAAATATGGGGGGCAAGGGGGGGGGATTAATTTTCTTAGTATAATTTAAAAGGAAAAATTTTCTATACTACGTTAACGCTTTTAAAATTTAAATTATATTATTCACAACTCTCAAAATAGACGTTAATAAAATTTTTGCTAAGGAGGGGGGAAAAAGTTAGGGGGGGGGTTAAATAGACCTAAGGCTGATAAGCAACCTTATATATATTATATATATAATATATACAAATTCCTATTAAAATTTACCTATCTCCAGCCGTTTCGGAGAAACAAGCGTTTTCTTCTTTTTGCGGTTGGTAATTTGTCTCTATATATTCGCGCTCGGAGACCGCTCGTCTTAAAAATCTAATTTTTTAACAAAAATGTTAGCGAACATAGGGACTATAAATACACAAAAAATAAGACTATGTTGTCGCTGAAAAATTAAAACTAAGACACTTACAGTGAAAAACAAAAACGCACGAAAACTTTGAAGTCTCTATCTCCGTGGAAAATGGTCCAATTTCAAATCCAAAAGTGCCTCCCGGCTGCTTTCCCTGATGTCCCTCGGGTCACGTCCCTGAAGATGGTCTGGTGGCACGGGGTCACTGACCACGCCGCCACGTGGTTTTTGTTTTTTTGCCGATATTTCCGCACTCCTGGGCGGAAAAAATCGGCAAATGGTGTCAAAATGAAGGACTCCAAAGGGCCTTTCCCAAGGCTTAATAAAATCAGTAGGTCGTCGCTGAAAATCCAGAGATACGCCACTTTTAAACTTTAAAAATTTCCTTTTTTCCACTTTTTTGTGAATAACTTCACGAACTGATATCACAGAACTGCGCGGATTTCACTACCAGGTGCGCCTTGTGATTCCGCGTCTTTTGATGTATCACACTTGTGTTAAACGCGTCAAAAACTGTTTTTTGTGATTTTTCGAGCGTGGAGCGACTGTTTTTCGTGGCGTTCTCGAGCGCGGTTCGAGCGCGAATGGTTAGGTTAGGTTAGGTTAGGTTAGGTTAGGTTAGGTTAGGTTAGGTTAGGTTAGGTTAGGTTAGGTTAGGTTAGGTTAGGTTAGGTTAGGTTAGGTTAGGTTAGGTTAGGTTAGGTTAGGTTAGGTTAGGTTAGGTTAGGTTAGGTTAGGTTAGGTTAGGTTAGGTTAGGTTAGGTTAGGTTAGGTTAGGTTAGGTTAGGTTAGGTTAGGTTAGGTTAGGTTAGGTTAGGTTAGGTTAGGTTAGGTTAGGTTAGGTTAGGTTAGGTTAGGTTAGGTTAGGTTAGGTTAGGTTAGGTTAGGTTAGGTTAGGTTAGGTTAGGTTAGGTTAGGTTAGGTTAGGTTAGGTTAGGTTAGGTTAGGTTAGGTTAGGTTAGGTTAGGTTAGGTTAGGTTAGGTTAGGTTAGGTTAGGTTAGGTTAGGTTAGGTTAGGTTAGGTTAGGTTAGGTTAGGTTAGGTTAGGTTAGGTTAGGTTAGGTTAGGTTAGGTTAGGTTAGGTTAGGTTAGGTTAGGTTAGGTTAGGTTAGGTTAGGTTAGGTTAGGTTAGGTTAGGTTAGGTTAGGTTAGGTTAGGTTAGGTTAGGTTAGGTTAGGTTAGGTTAGGTTAGGTTAGGTTAGGTTAGGTTAGGTTAGGTTAGGTTAGGTTAGGTTAGGTTAGGTTAGGTTAGGTTAGGTTAGGTTAGGTTAGGTTAGGTTAGGTTAGGTTAGGTTAGGTTAGGTTAGGTTAGGTTAGGTTAGGTTAGGTTAGGTTAGGTTAGGTTAGGTTAGGTTAGGTTAGGTTAGGTTAGGTTAGGTTAGGTTAGGTTAGGTTAGGTTAGGTTAGGTTAGGTTAGGTTAGGTTAGGTTAGGTTAGGTTAGGTTAGGTTAGGTTAGGTTAGGTTAGGTTAGGTTAGGTTAGGTTAGGTTAGGTTAGGTTAGGTTAGGTTAGGTTAGGTTAGGTTAGGTTAGGTTAGGTTAGGTTAGGTTAGGTTAGGTTAGGTTAGGTTAGGTTAGGTTAGGTTAGGTTAGGTTAGGTTAGGTTAGGTTAGGTTAGGTTAGGTTAGGTTAGGTTAGGTTAGGTTAGGTTAGGTTAGGTTAGGTTAGGTTAGGTTAGGTTAGGTTAGGTTAGGTTAGGTTAGGTTAGGTTAGGTTAGGTTAGGTTAGGTTAGGTTAGGTTAGGTTAGGTTAGGTTAGGTTAGGTTAGGTTAGGTTAGGTTAGGTTAGGTTAGGTTAGGTTAGGTTAGGTTAGGTTAGGTTAGGTTAGGTTAGGTTAGGTTAGGTTAGGTTAGGTTAGGTTAGGTTAGGTTAGGTTAGGTTAGGTTAGGTTAGGTTAGGTTAGGTTAGGTTAGGTTAGGTTAGGTTAGGTTAGGTTAGGTTAGGTTAGGTTAGGTTAGGTTAGGTTAGGTTAGGTTAGGTTAGGTTAGGTTAGGTTAGGTTAGGTTAGGTTAGGTTAGGTTAGGTTAGGTTAGGTTAGGTTAGGTTAGGTTAGGTTAGGTTAGGTTAGGTTAGGTTAGGTTAGGTTAGGTTAGGTTAGGTTAGGTTAGGTTAGGTTAGGTTAGGTTAGGTTAGGTTAGGTTAGGTTAGGTTAGGTTAGGTTAGGTTAGGTTAGGTTAGGTTAGGTTAGGTTAGGTTAGGTTAGGTTAGGTTAGGTTAGGTTAGGTTAGGTTAGGTTAGGTTAGGTTGGTTAGGTTAGGTTAGGTTAGGTTAGGTTAGGTTAGGTTAGGTTAGGTTAGGTTAGGTTAGGTTAGGTTAGGTTAGGTTAGGTTAGGTTAGGTTAGGTTAGGTTAGGTTAGGTTAGGTTAGGTTAGGTTAGGTTAGGTTAGGTTAGGTTAGGTTAGGTTAGGTTAGGTTAGGTTAGGTTAGGTTAGGTTAGGTTAGGTTAGGTTAGGTTAGGTTAGGTTAGGTTAGGTTAGGTTAGGTTAGGTTAGGTTAGGTTAGGTTAGGTTAGGTTAGGTTAGGTTAGGTTAGGTTAGGTTAGGTTAGGTTAGGTTAGGTTAGGTTAGGTTAGGTTAGGTTAGGTTAGGTTAGGTTAGGTTAGGTTAGGTTAGGTTAGGTTAGGTTAGGTTAGGTTAGGTTAGGTTAGGTTAGGTTAGGTTAGGTTAGGTTAGGTTAGGTTAGGTTAGGTTAGGTTAGGTTAGGTTAGGTTAGGTTAGGTTAGGTTAGGTTAGGTTAGGTTAGGTTAGGTTAGGTTAGGTTAGGTTAGGTTAGGTTAGGTTAGGTTAGGTTAGGTTAGGTTAGGTTAGGTTAGGTTAGGTTAGGTTAGGTTAGGTTAGGTTAGGTTAGGTTAGGTTAGGTTAGGTTAGGTTAGGTTAGGTTAGGTTAGGTTAGGTTAGGTTAGGTTAGGTTAGGTTAGGTTAGGTTAGGTTAGGTTAGGTTAGGTTAGGTTAGGTTAGGTTAGGTTAGGTTAGGTTAGGTTAGGTTAGGTTAGGTTAGGTTAGGTTAGGTTAGGTTAGGTTAGGTTAGGTTAGGTTAGGTTAGGTTAGGTTAGGTTAGGTTAGGTTAGGTTAGGTTAGGTTAGGTTAGGTTAGGTTAGGTTAGGTTAGGTTAGGTTAGGTTAGGTTAGGTTAGGTTAGGTTAGGTTAGGTTAGGTTAGGTTAGGTTAGGTTAGGTTAGGTTAGGTTAGGTTAGGTTAGGTTAGGTTAGGTTAGGTTAGGTTAGGTTAGGTTAGGTTAGGTTAGGTTAGGTTAGGTTAGGTTAGGTTAGGTTAGGTTAGGTTAGGTTAGGTTAGGTTAGGTTAGGTTAGGTTAGGTTAGGTTAGGTTAGGTTAGGTTAGGTTAGGTTAGGTTAGGTTAGGTTAGGTTAGGTTAGGTTAGGTTAGGTTAGGTTAGGTTAGGTTAGGTTAGGTTAGGTTAGGTTAGGTTAGGTTAGGTTAGGTTAGGTTAGGTTAGGTTAGGTTAGGTTAGGTTAGGTTAGGTTAGGTTAGGTTAGGTTAGGTTAGGTTAGGTTAGGTTAGGTTAGGTTAGGTTAGGTTAGGTTAGGTTAGGTTAGGTTAGGTTAGGTTAGGTTAGGTTAGGTTAGGTTAGGTTAGGTTAGGTTAGGTTAGGTTAGGTTAGGTTAGGTTAGGTTAGGTTAGGTTAGGTTAGGTTAGGTTAGGTTAGGTTAGGTTAGGTTAGGTTAGGTTAGGTTAGGTTAGGTTAGGTTAGGTTAGGTTAGGTTAGGTTAGGTTAGGTTAGGTTAGGTTAGGTTAGGTTAGGTTAGGTTAGGTTAGGTTAGGTTAGGTTAGGTTAGGTTAGGTTAGGTTAGGTTAGGTTAGGTTAGGTTAGGTTAGGTTAGGTTAGGTTAGGTTAGGTTAGGTTAGGTTAGGTTAGGTTAGGTTAGGTTAGGTTAGGTTAGGTTAGGTTAGGTTAGGTTAGGTTAGGTTAGGTTAGGTTAGGTTAGGTTAGGTTAGGTTAGGTTAGGTTAGGTTAGGTTAGGTTAGGTTAGGTTAGGTTAGGTTAGGTTAGGTTAGGTTAGGTTAGGTTAGGTTAGGTTAGGTTAGGTTAGGTTAGGTTAGGTTAGGTTAGGTTAGGTTAGGTTAGGTTAGGTTAGGTTAGGTTAGGTTAGGTTAGGTTAGGTTAGGTTAGGTTAGGTTAGGTTAGGTTAGGTTAGGTTAGGTTAGGTTAGGTTAGGTTAGGTTAGGTTAGGTTAGGTTAGGTTAGGTTAGGTTAGGTTAGGTTAGGTTAGGTTAGGTTAGGTTAGGTTAGGTTAGGTTAGGTTAGGTTAGGTTAGGTTAGGTTAGGTTAGGTTAGGTTAGGTTAGGTTAGGTTAGGTTAGGTTAGGTTAGGTTAGGTTAGGTTAGGTTAGGTTAGGTTAGGTTAGGTTAGGTTAGGTTAGGTTAGGTTAGGTTAGGTTAGGTTAGGTTAGGTTAGGTTAGGTTAGGTTAGGTTAGGTTAGGTTAGGTTAGGTTAGGTTAGGTTAGGTTAGGTTAGGTTAGGTTAGGTTAGGTTAGGTTAGGTTAGGTTAGGTTAGGTTAGGTTAGGTTAGGTTAGGTTAGGTTAGGTTAGGTTAGGTTAGGTTAGGTTAGGTTAGGTTAGGTTAGGTTAGGTTAGGTTAGGTTAGGTTAGGTTAGGTTAGGTTAGGTTAGGTTAGGTTAGGTTAGGTTAGGTTAGGTTAGGTTAGGTTAGGTTAGGTTAGGTTAGGTTAGGTTAGGTTAGGTTAGGTTAGGTTAGGTTAGGTTAGGTTAGGTTAGGTTAGGTTAGGTTAGGTTAGGTTAGGTTAGGTTAGGTTAGGTTAGGTTAGGTTAGGTTAGGTTAGGTTAGGTTAGGTTAGGTTAGGTTAGGTTAGGTTAGGTTAGGTTAGGTTAGGTTAGGTTAGGTTAGGTTAGGTTAGGTTAGGTTAGGTTAGGTTAGGTTAGGTTAGGTTAGGTTAGGTTAGGTTAGGTTAGGTTAGGTTAGGTTAGGTTAGGTTAGGTTAGGTTAGGTTAGGTTAGGTTAGGTTAGGTTAGGTTAGGTTAGGTTAGGTTAGGTTAGGTTAGGTTAGGTTAGGTTAGGTTAGGTTAGGTTAGGTTAGGTTAGGTTAGGTTAGGTTAGGTTAGGTTAGGTTAGGTTAGGTTAGGTTAGGTTAGGTTAGGTTAGGTTAGGTTAGGTTAGGTTAGGTTAGGTTAGGTTAGGTTAGGTTAGGTTAGGTTAGGTTAGGTTAGGTTAGGTTAGGTTAGGTTAGGTTAGGTTAGGTTAGGTTAGGTTAGGTTAGGTTAGGTTAGGTTAGGTTAGGTTAGGTTAGGTTAGGTTAGGTTAGGTTAGGTTAGGTTAGGTTAGGTTAGGTTAGGTTAGGTTAGGTTAGGTTAGGTTAGGTTAGGTTAGGTTAGGTTAGGTTAGGTTAGGTTAGGTTAGGTTAGGTTAGGTTAGGTTAGGTTAGGTTAGGTTAGGTTAGGTTAGGTTAGGTTAGGTTAGGTTAGGTTAGGTTAGGTTAGGTTAGGTTAGGTTAGGTTAGGTTAGGTTAGGTTAGGTTAGGTTAGGTTAGGTTAGGTTAGGTTAGGTTAGGTTAGGTTAGGTTAGGTTAGGTTAGGTTAGGTTAGGTTAGGTTAGGTTAGGTTAGGTTAGGTTAGGTTAGGTTAGGTTAGGTTAGGTTAGGTTAGGTTAGGTTAGGTTAGGTTAGGTTAGGTTAGGTTAGGTTAGGTTAGGTTAGGTTAGGTTAGGTTAGGTTAGGTTAGGTTAGGTTAGGTTAGGTTAGGTTAGGTTAGGTTAGGTTAGGTTAGGTTAGGTTAGGTTAGGTTAGGTTAGGTTAGGTTAGGTTAGGTTAGGTTAGGTTAGGTTAGGTTAGGTTAGGTTAGGTTAGGTTAGGTTAGGTTAGGTTAGGTTAGGTTAGGTTAGGTTAGGTTAGGTTAGGTTAGGTTAGGTTAGGTTAGGTTAGGTTAGGTTAGGTTAGGTTAGGTTAGGTTAGGTTAGGTTAGGTTAGGTTAGGTTAGGTTAGGTTAGGTTAGGTTAGGTTAGGTTAGGTTAGGTTAGGTTAGGTTAGGTTAGGTTAGGTTAGGTTAGGTTAGGTTAGGTTAGGTTAGGTTAGGTTAGGTTAGGTTAGGTTAGGTTAGGTTAGGTTAGGTTAGGTTAGGTTAGGTTAGGTTAGGTTAGGTTAGGTTAGGTTAGGTTAGGTTAGGTTAGGTTAGGTTAGGTTAGGTTAGGTTAGGTTAGGTTAGGTTAGGTTAGGTTAGGTTAGGTTAGGTTAGGTTAGGTTAGGTTAGGTTAGGTTAGGTTAGGTTAGGTTAGGTTAGGTTAGGTTAGGTTAGGTTAGGTTAGGTTAGGTTAGGTTAGGTTAGGTTAGGTTAGGTTAGGTTAGGTTAGGTTAGGTTAGGTTAGGTTAGGTTAGGTTAGGTTAGGTTAGGTTAGGTTAGGTTAGGTTAGGTTAGGTTAGGTTAGGTTAGGTTAGGTTAGGTTAGGTTAGGTTAGGTTAGGTTAGGTTAGGTTAGGTTAGGTTAGGTTAGGTTAGGTTAGGTTAGGTTAGGTTAGGTTAGGTTAGGTTAGGTTAGGTTAGGTTAGGTTAGGTTAGGTTAGGTTAGGTTAGGTTAGGTTAGGTTAGGTTAGGTTAGGTTAGGTTAGGTTAGGTTAGGTTAGGTTAGGTTAGGTTAGGTTAGGTTAGGTTAGGTTAGGTTAGGTTAGGTTAGGTTAGGTTAGGTTAGGTTAGGTTAGGTTAGGTTAGGTTAGGTTAGGTTAGGTTAGGTTAGGTTAGGTTAGGTTAGGTTAGGT